>CAXKWD010000003.1:81800736-81803236 GCA_964059195.1 Ectobius pallidus
CATACATACATACATACATACATACATACATACATACATACTACATACATACATACATACATACATACATACATACATACATACATACATACATACATACATACATACATACATACATACATACATACATACATACATACATACATACTCATACATACATACATACATACATACATACATACATACATACATACATACATACATACATACATACATACATACATACATACATACATACATACATACATACATACATACATACATACATACATACATACATACATACATACATACATACATACATACATACATACATACATACATACATACATACATACATACATACATACATACATACATACATACATACATACATACATACATACATACATACATACATACATACATACATACATACATACATACATACATACATACATACATACATACATACATACATACATACATACATACATACATACATACATACATACATACATACATACATACATACATACATACATACATACATACATACATACATACATACATACATACATACATACATACATACATACATACATACATACATACATACATACATACATACATACATACATACATACATACATACATACATACATACATACATACATACATACATACATACATACATACATACATACATACATACATACATACATACATACATACATACATACATACATACATACATACATACATACATACATACATACATACATACATACATACATACATACATACATACATACATACATACATACATACATACATACATACATACATACATACATACATACATACATACATACATACATACATACATACATACATACATACATACATACATACATACATACATACATACATACATACATACATACATACATACATACATACATACATACATACATACATACATACATACATACATACATACATACATACATACATACATACATACATACATACATACATACATACATACATACATACATACATACATACATACATACATACATACATACATACATACATACATACATACATACATACATACATACATACATACATACATACATACATACATACATACATACATACATACATACATACATACATACATACATACATACATACATACATACATACATACATACATACATACATACATACATACATACATACATACATACATACATACATACATACATACATACATACATACATACATACATACATACATACATACATACATACATACATACATACATACATAACATACATACATACATACATACATACATACATACATACATACATACATACATACATACATACATACATACATACATACATACATACATACATACATACATACATACATACATACATACATACATACATACATACATACATACATACATACATACATACATACATACATACATACATACATACATACATACATACATACATACATACATACATACATACATACATACATACATACATACATACATACATACATACATACATACATACATACATACATACATACATACATACATACATACATACATACATACATACATACATACATACATACATACATACATACATACATACATACATACATACATACATACATACATACATACATACATACATACATACATACATACATACATACATACATACATACATACATACATACATACATACATACATACATACATACATACATACATACATACATACATACATACATACATACATACATACATACATACATACATACATACATACATACATACATACATACATACATACATACATACATACATACATACATACATACATACATACATACATACATACATACATACATACATACATACATACATACATACATACATACATACATACATACATACATACATACATACATACATACATACATACATACATACATACATACATACATACATACATACATACATACATACATACATACATACATACATACATACATACATACATACATACATACATACATACATACATACATACATGACATACATACATACATACATACATACATACATACATACATACATACATACATACATACATACATACATACATACATACATACATACATACATACATACATACATACATACATACATACATACATACATACATACATACATACATACATACATACATACATACATACATACATACATACATACATACATACATACATACATACATACATACATACATACATACATACATACATACATACATACATACATACATACATACATACATACATACATACATACATACATACATACATACATACATACATACATACATACATACATACATACATACATACATACATACATACATACATACATACATACATACATACATACATACATAC